>JAYGGG010000050.1:0-32500 GCA_036346245.1 Bonia amplexicaulis | reverse complement strand
CCTCGAGGTATGTCCCTCCTACGACCAACTGAATGCAGCTTTTCTTAAGCTAGGAGGTTTTCATGCTAGATCTAGAGCTAGATGTAGCGAGTTGGAGAAGGAAGTCGATCGTTTGTCATGGGAGCTTTCTTTACTTATATCTGCTCCCTCCCGTGACGATTGTGATACATGCACTGCTTTGCTTGGAGACATAGAGAAACTAAGGACCTCTCATGCTAGTCTGTCCTCTGAGCTTGATGAGATTAAGGTGGAGAATGTTAGTCTACTTGCTGAACTTGAGATGAGTAGGGTAGCTCCTGTTTCATCTTCTACTGTTGAGACTATTTCTTACACCTCATGTGAGGATAAGGATAATGCTTTTAGAGGTCTTTACACTATGCTTCTCGATCTGCCCGAGACTTGTGAAAGTTGTAATAATTTGAAGATGAACCTAAAACGGGCAGATCATAAAATTGCTGAATTACAAGCTTTTCTACTTGAACCTATTGCTTCATGTGTGAATTGTCCTAAAGCGATCACCGAGCTTGAATCTGTTTCCAAACAGTTTCAAGAAATGATTGATCATGATAAGAAGTTGGCTCAGTTTGCTTCTAAGGACCCTGTTAGCTCACCATGCATGAGTCCACCTAAGACCAACACGAGGTCTAGGCTTGCTACTGTTGGTGGATTTGGGCAGCATCGAGGACTTGGTTCTTCCGAGTTTTCTGGTTTTCGTCCTCATGCTCCCTCTTGTCATGACTTCCACCGTCCTGAGGGTAGATCTCGTTTCCATCGAGATAGCTACCCGCGGCGTGATCGGCGTCTTCTTGCCGTGCTCAACTCGCTCTCCCGTGGCGGCTCGGACCCGGCAACACAGTGCGCTCATAGACCTTCGCTTCTTTGAGCGACGGAGGCGTAGGGTAGTTAGAGGTCGATCGTGTGTGACTACTTCTTACGCTCGACGTGTGACTCGGTGTTGGGTTCCAAAATCTATCTTGATTTATCGATCGATCGAGACTTTGCTCTCTTGTTGACTCGGGTTCCCCGGCGGGGAAGGAAAGGTTTGGCTCGTAGACTCGGGTTTTCACGACACATGACCGGAGATTCACGTTGGTTTTCTTCCCTAGCCCGAGCTTGGTGATGAGACTATCACCTTTGGAGACTCTTAAATCGACGCGTCATTGCCAAAGGTACTATGCGCGTTAATGACTCATTGTTTTAAAAGATGTTGCCTTGGTGAGTAAGTCGCATTACAATCGCTTTCGGTTTCTCGACTTACCGATGACGGTTTCGAGGTAAGTTTTAAAAAACGCCGCAAAATTGTTGATTCTTGGTAGTCCGGTTTGCGGATTTCGTTATGGGAGGATCTTCGTGCTGATTTTATTGAGTCTTCCGTGATCCTCTCGGTGTTTGCTTCGAGTCCCGCGACCTTTCCTTCGGCATAGGAGACTTGGTCATATTGGATTTGACCATTTGACTCGAGTTAGCGACCACGATCTCATTCGTGGTCTCGCGAAACTCAAGATGGTCAAAGATCTTGTTTGCGCTCCATGCCGGCATGGCAAGATGGTTGCCGCTTCTCATCCTCGGTCCACAGCATTACTATGACCGATGCACCGGACACCGCTCCATATGGATACGGTTGTACCGGCTCGAGTGCGGTCGGCGGGGAGGGAAGTGGTATGTTCTTGTCATAGTCGATGACTTCTCGAGGTATTCTTGGGTGTTTTCTTGGCCTCGAAGGATGAGACGTTTACACATTTCGAGGTCTTTTCGGTGGGCTTTCTGTTGAGCTTCGGGTGCCTTACGAGCGATCCGCAGTGACAATGGCACGGAGTTCAAGAATTCCTACTTTGAGAGTTTCTGTGGTGAGACGGGTGTAGAGCACCAGTTCTCTTCTCCATATGTCCCTCAGCAGAATGGCGTTGTGGAGAGGAAGAACCGTACCTTGGTCGAGATGGCGGGGCGATGCTCGATGAATACTCTACACCGCGGAAGTTTTGGCTGAAGCTATAGCCACCGCATGCCATGTTTGAATGAGTTTTCTTGGGCACATTTGCACCGCACTTCTTATGAGTTGAGATACGGGCGAAGCCAGTGTTTCTCATTTTCCGTGTTTGGTTGCAAGTGTTTTATTCTCAAGTCCGGAACCTAGATAAGTTCGAGTCACGTTCTTGTGATGGACTCTTTCTAGGCTACTCGACTTCTTGGCGGGCCTATAGGGTCCGGAACTGCGAGTCTAGCAAAATGGTAGAAACACAGGAGGTAACCTTGATGAGGCCATCCGAGGACTAGGCCCGATATCTCGAGTTCACTAGAGCGATCGAGACCATCTTTATGGATGATGAGGATGATGGAGATGAGGGTTGTCTACCCGATCCAGCCTCCTCCACCCCTTGAGGTGCCTTCTTCCACCGCACCTCGAGGAGACCAAATTTCTGCCTTCGCTTCCTCTGGGAGCTAGTGGCTCTGTTCCTATCCCGCCGATCACGGGTGAGGCCACTTCTTCATCTCATCCTAGACATATCCGAGCTCATCCTTCTCGGCGGATGATTGGAGATCTCTTTGAGCGAGTTACACGCTCCAAGTCCGGCGTGTCGCTTTTACGCTCCACTCGCCTTGTAGCTTCTTTTGAGCCCAAGGACGTTTGTCATGCTTTATCGATGAGTCTTGGTCAATGCCATGCATGAGGAGTCGAGAGTTTCGAAGAAACAAGGTTTGGGCGCTTGTTGAGCCCCTCGAGATCACAATATCATTGGAACCAAATGGGTGTTCAAGAACAAGCAAAGTGAGGATGAGGTAGTCATTGAAACAAGGCTAGGCTGGTTGCAGGGGTACTCCCGTGTTGAGGGTCCGGATTTCGAGGAGACCTTTGCCCTGTAGCTAGACTTGAGGCCATTAGAATTCTGCTTGCCTTTGCAGCTTCTAAGGGTTTCAAGCTCTACCGATGGATGTCAAGAGTGCCTTTCTCAATGGCTTCATTGAGGAAGAAGTTTATGTCGATGACCTCCAGGTTTCGAGAACCCCAAATACCCTAATCATGTCTACAAGCTTTCCAAGCTGTATGGACTTAAGCAGCCCCTAGAGCTTGGTATGAAAGGCTTAAGTCCTATCTTTTGAGGCATGATTTCGATATGGGTAAAGTTGACAAGACCTGTTCATTCGTAAGCAGCAATGACCTTCGTCGCCAAATTTATGTCGATGACATTATCTTTGGCGGCTCTTCTCATGCTCTAGTTTCACAGTTCTTGGATGTCATGAGCACCGAGTTTGAGATGAGCATGATGGGTGAGTTGACTTTCTTCCTCGGCTTCCAAATCAAGCGAGACTCGGAGGGTACCTTCTTGCATCAAGGCAAGTACACCGTGACCTCCGAGATGTTTCGACATGAGTGATGGAAAGCGGTGTCAACTCCGATGGCTTCTCGACCACACTTGACCCGTATGAGGACCGGCGAGCGATTGATCAAAAGAGTTCGAGTATGATTGGCTCTCTCTTGTACCTCACGCCTCGAGACCGGACATACACTTTTACGTGTGTCTATGTGCTCGGTTTGAGCTTCTCCTCGCGTATCTCACCGCCAGCGGTGAAGCGCATCTTCGGTACCTTGAGCTACCATTGACTATGGTATTTGGTACTCTTCCTCATCTTGTCTATCCCTTAGAGCCTATTCGGATGCGAGACTTTGCGGTCAGAGGATAGATAGGAAGAGCACCGGGCACTGCCGATTCATTGGCACTTCTCTTTCTTGGTCTTGAGGAAGCCGGTGTTGCACATCCACCGCAGAGGCCGAGTATGTTGTCGCAGCCGATTCTTTGTAGCAGTCCTTGGATGGTCTCGACTCTGCGGGACTTTGGGTTGCTTCTCGGCCGTGTTCCGCTCTTTTGCGATAACACGTCTGCGATTAGCATTGCTAAGAACCCAGCAAAGGCACTCTCGGACCAAGCACATCGATATCGATATCATTTTCTTGAGACCATGTAGAGAAGGGTGACATCGTGCTCCGGTTGTGGAGAGTGACCACCGCTGGTGATATCTTCACCAAGCCTTTGGATAGCACGAGGTTTTCACTCTGCGGGAGAGCTTGGGGTGGTTTGTCCTTACGGACTATTGTGAGGGGAGCTTTGGGCTTTCTTTGCTTTATCATATTAATTATGCTTCAGATCCTTACTATTGCATCGCATCTGCGGGTGCATTGGGTTTTAGTCCTTCTAGCATAGGTTAGAGTGTATCTCTTGCTGAGTTGCTTAGACTTCTTGCTCGTATCTTGTGCTTTCAGGATAGTTGTTTCTTATCTCACTAGGTTGAGCTCACTCACTTCTTGTAGGTTCTAGCGAGGTTGGGCCACCCTCGGGTGAGCAGTGCGTGTTTGCTCTCTAGTGTGTGTTTTTCTCGACAGCTGTTGTTCTGGAGTCATATGGGGTAGATGAGAGTCAGTTTGAGCCATAGATTTCTCTATATCTTATCTATGTTTAAGGACCTGCTGCTTTCTTGATGTATTTGCCAGTTTCTCGTTTTTTATTGCTTTGGTTCAGGGGGAGTTCATTTGGGAACTTCTAGATTTTAATGATGACATAACTCAACTTGAACTAAAAGTTGTATCTCAAGTTCAGGGGGAGCTGAATTTTCTTCATTTGATTTGTAACATAACTTAATGGAGCCTTGATTATTATCCCTTCATGACATGTTTTCATTATATTATATCTTGCCATGATTTATGCTCCATTGCTAATTTGATCATGACTTTATATGTGTAGTCCAGTCTTTGCCATGATAGGTTAATTAAAATGCTAAATTTTGACCTAATTCTTGTCTTGTTCATATTTGAGACTAGTCAGCTTTGTGTTATCTTTTATGGTTCTTGCCATGTCAAATAGGTGAGTTGAGTCTTGAATCTTAGTTGAGCAATAGATTGAGCTATACGGTTTCTTGATGACACATAAGTTAGTACAATCTATTAAAAGCAAAAGATCTCTTTTGTGCGAAAACCGATCTCACCAATTCCTTCTCATGAGATCGCTTGCCATTGCACAAGGCATGAACTCAGAGGAGTTTTGGATGACCAAGATCATTTCCTTAAGCTTCTCGCTTGGAATGATCGCATAAGGCTTGAGGTCTAGCACATGGTGAATAAAAGATGGTTGAAAACAACCATGTGATCTCAAAAGAAAATGACAAATGTGCTCAATTGCTAAAATGTTCAATGTACTCCAACAATTGTATCATTCTTGAACAAATAGAACTCTAGTTTGCTCAACACTAGCTTCTTGATTCCATTTAGCTTATTGACATGGCTTGCATCATTTGTGGATATCATTAGCTAGACTAAAATCATATTTGACTTGACTTGCTAAGCACTTCAATTAAAATTCAGATTATACCTTATGTTGCTTAGCTTCTCTTTACATACTTAGTCATGATCTTTATAGTATATTTGTATGTTATGGCTTGATGTAATGCATGATGGTCATTTTGGATAATTCTCATGGCTCTACATACTTAAAAATGATCAAATCAGCATTTCATCCATTTTCATGACTTTTCTCCTTCCTTCCTTCTTGATGGGTTTATTGTCAAAGGGGAGAATGGTGGTAGAAAAAGCCACTTGGGAGCTTTGAAGAAAAATTGTTCTTTCTTTTGCTCCTTCATCGACATGGTCATTAGCTTCACTCTTTACTTATGGACCATGTTAGACTCTTCAAACTCAACTTTGTGCTTTTTAGGTGTTTGTCAATATACTCATCAAGGGGGAGATTGAGAAACCATGTGAGGGTCATCCCATTGTGATTGATGAGTAATTGACATCGTTTCTCAAAAGTCGAGTTTGAGTCGGTTTGTTCGGACCCAGACGTTTCATGGTGCAACGGGCTCGGTCGGACTTTGGTCAAACTTAGTCGTATGGGTTAGGATGTATATTCCATTGTTGCGACGGTTTGATCTTGCTAATGCTATTTGCGCGTTCATGTATCGGCGGTGCTATGTGGCGTGTTTTCTTGTCGTGTGTCTGCAGGACATCGAGGCGGAGTCGTGGCGAGACACGGTGGACGGACTAGGCGCAGTGGCGCCGAGGTCGAACGGTCATGATGTGTCGAAGGCGGCGTGGACTCGAGGTGGTTGCGGCGTGCGAGACAAGGAGCGGAAGCTTCCGGAAGGTGCGGGAGGGGCGGCACGGAATTTCGCAAGGCTGCACAAGCGGAAGACGGCTCCGTTAGGGTTTAGGCTGGCGTAATGTGTTGGAGACCCGTTAGCCAAAGGCTATAAATAGAGGTGAGGGCTGCATACCCCTTAGGACACAATAGAGTGAGTTAGGGTTTTAGAGCTCATTTTATCTCTTTGTGTGTTGTGTTCCTCCCAAGTAGCATGTGAGGCTCTTGGTGATCTTGAGGATTGAGAAGGAGAGGATGGATTGAGAGTCTTGTAATCATTTTTGTTCTAATGTTCATGCGTATCGGGACTCCTTTTTATTTCTTGGTTGGGATGAAATCTTGTTTGAAATGATCTTATTCCTCTCTTCCTGTACCTGATTGCAAACTCTTTCTTGATCCTCTTTTTGTTTTTACTCCTGTGTGTGTTTGAGCTGTGGCTTGTGAGCATTCTCTGTGATGTTCTTTTCTTTTATTAGTTTTTGTTCTTCTAAGGGTCTACTGTTTCAAGAAGCAGAGTTTTCTTCTTGGTTGTATCGGCCAAAAAGACTGATCACAGCTTATGTTTCCTGGTTATGAAACCTTTCTCAAGCTGAGATTTCAAGTCAAAAGAACAGAAGATTTGGAGTTCACGTCTATTTAAAATCTTCTGTCTCTCTGTTTTGCCAAGGTTCTGCGTTGTGTATTCGAATCTTCTTAGTCAGAAAGAAGTAGCAAACAATTCGGTCTGCAGGAAACAAATCTTAGAACAGAGAGGTTGTGACGGCTGCATCTAAACTTCTTCTCTCGGAAGTGGTTTCAGCTAGTATTCTTTCTCCTGGTTTGATGTGGTTCGGCAGCAGTAGTAATCAATTTTTCTTCTCCTGACTAAACCAACAGTTGCATTCTGTTCCATCCAGTGCAGTCCTGCTTTCGGTAGCTAGCAATGTATATTGTTTTCGGCAAGGACAGAATGCAGTCAGCTGAATTGATTCTTCTTTCCTTGGCCTGAGAAAAGCAGTCCTTTGTTGATCTTCTTTTAGCTTTGTTTCTTTTAGCCTGCTAGCTGTTTCTTTTCGGTGGCCTTTTCCTTTCTCTCCCGAACAGCTATTCAAGCCTGTGCTCTTTTGATGGTTCACGGCTAGTTCATGGGTGAAGCCTCAAGTCACTTTTTCTTTTATTTCTTTTGCTGATCTTTGACCCTTTTGCATGTAGATCAAACAGCACTATTTTCAACTGAAATTTTTACTGATTACTCTCTGATTTATGCTGAATTTTTTAGTATCGCATGCGTTCCAGTTTTCAGCAGAATTAATTTTCATCTTTTTGAAAAATCAGTGTACGAGTTCTCGGGGGCGATTTTAAAGTGAACGACATTCACCCCCTCTGTCGCCATTTCGGTCCAACAGTACCCTATCTTTTGTAATCACTCACCCGCGCAAATGAGAAATCAATAAAGTACACCGTTTGTGAAGCTTCTCGTATTTTGTGCAAAGACACGTGGAGGCTCGCCCCCGCACGCACTTTATGGAGTATAAAAAAAGACGCGGATGTTGTCCCCGTGCACGCGTGGATGTTGTCCCTACGCGTACTCCGCGGAGTATAAACAAAGACGCGCGGTAGCCCACAGGGCGCGCACACTCTACGGAGTATAAAAAAAGACACGGATGTTGTCCCCGCGCATTACTTGCGCCATGGATGTTGTCCCTGTGAAGTCGCCCAGGTCGGAGGCGTGAACGTTGGTGGAGGTCTGCTGGCCTGCGTAGATAGCCTGAAGTATTTGTGTTTGCTGCGCCATTACTTGCGCCATAGATGGGTTAGCTGGTGGGGGTGGGAGGTTTACCCCTTGACTTGGGCCTCTACCTCTTCCCACGTGCTGCGTCTCTTGGCTGGCCTCTACTTCCACCTGCATGTCCGGGTTCGCACCAGCTTGTGCGCGGGTAACTCTATGGCTGGTCATCTGCAAGTATTTAGTACTCTGTCAAATTTTTGGTTCTAACCCCATAAGACTAACATCTCAAGGTCATTATACAAAAGAACCAAACCCAACATCGAATAGCGAGAAAATTTTCAAACACAAGGCCGGTTTCATTAAGCATAGATGACACACCACATAGCCAGCTTTCTATGGCCTCACAAGCCATGCTGGGCTTTACAAACATACACATACTTAGCGTTCATAATTATACATACACGAGACTAAGACATCGCCCAAACGCTACTAATAAGGCGGGGACCAGTGCTTGCTAACACTAGCCAAACCCTAGCAAGCATCAGACTTATCGAACCTCGTCGCTTACTCCTCCATGTCGCCAACACTGGACCGGAGGGGTGTAGTCCGTGACACCGGGAACGGGACCTGCTACCACTAAACTCAGATGGGTCGGTGTCGGAGTGAGAGTGTGAGCAGGCTGCGAGTCTCTCCACAGCGTGAGCGGACCGAGGCCACGGGGCCGCACGCTGTGCGTCTTTGTGAGCTGGTGCGGAGTCCCCTGGAACCTGGTGGAGGTGCTGGAGCTGGGGTCGGTGTAGGTGTCTGTTGAGCCTGGGCGCGGGCAGCAACCGCCTCTGCCTTGGCCTCTGCCAAGGCTCGCTCACACTGGGCGAGCTGCTCTCGCAAGGAGTCCACCTCGATGTGACGTGCGAGGAGGCGCTCCCGAAGTGCGGTGATCTCCTCCTGAGCCACCACATGGGTTATACCCATGGCCCGAGTGAGGTCCATCTGGTGTGTAAGCCTCGGGTCGTCCTCCAACTCTGTCACCCTGGTCCCGTCGTACCTGGCGTGCTCTGTCCGCAGTGGGTGGTAGGTGAAAGGAGACTCTAGCACCAGCATCGCGTGGATGTCGCAAAGTCGGGCCGAGGCCAGACGAGCGGCATCTGTAGTCTTCTTGCCGCCACTCTCCTCCGGTGGGTCTCAAACACGTGAGGCCGGTCTCCCGCGCGGGGTAGATGAAGATCTCCACCAACCAGACTCGTCTCCTCCTATCACGGTCCTCCGACCGCGGTAGATGGGCGCGTCCTCGTAGCCCAAGTAGTGGAGTAGTTTGCAAGTATATCCATAAACTCTCCTCACGCACTCCGTGAGCGAAGAAGTCCCAGTGTCCAACGTCTGCAGCTCCTGACATCTGTAATTAGGTAATATCGTTAGTAATTTTCAAGATATCAACTGAAAAGTAGAACAGAGTAGAGATAGGAAGGATGCGGGAAGAAATGTTACGCTATATTTTAAGAAATTCATTTTATACATTTTCAATATCATAAGCCTAAATACTAACGACCACCTAAGGTTTTACCCTACAGTTGTATGCTCGATACCACTCTGCATCGGACCGGATTTTCAATCGAATCATTGTGTCTCACCGCATTATTCCACGGATAAGTAGATAATGCACACGATACATTCTTTGAATCATTTTATACATCATTGAATTCACAACAAGCCATAATATTATTACATAGCATAGGTGAAGTTAGGCCTTCACAAAGCGCGATGGTTCTGATGGGGCGAGCGGGCCAAATATTTACATTACAAAAGTCCAACAATGAAGTGATACAAAGTAGACCTTTAAACCACAAGCAAAGACCGGGAAAAAGTGGTCATATAAATATTACTAGGGCTCTAGCAATATCTGGATGAAGCCACACCTTAGTCTAGATGCCTAAGGTTCTAAGCGCGATTATTCGTCTTAATTCTCGTGGTCTCCTCCATCGGTGTGAGTGCTTCCTCGTAGGCATACGGATCTTGAACTCCGAATCTGGATTGTTGGTATTGCAGTGAGCACACTAACCACCGTGCTCAGTGAGTCAACACACGTAATCACGATGGGTAGTATGCAAGACTTTCAACAAGGGAAGGCTCGAGGTTATTTTGTTTGCCGAAATGTGCTTTTTGAACTATAACAATAATACTTAAAAGTTCCGTAAGACCTAGCCGATTGGATTTTAAATATGATACTCAATGACATATACATTATTTTTATCGAATCGAGACCATCCACCATTACATGGTCTCGGCTCCTCATGCCATGCCTTCAGCGTATAGTCGCTAACATTACCACTGGGACGACACCGGACAACTCAAATAAGGGCCTTTCTCGCCTCCACTTTTCCATTCCACCCCAAAATTTTCAAATGAACTATATCTAGTTAAGTTCCCATGTCCGCCTTTGACCGTGGGCACGGCTATTCGAATAGTTTTGACTCTGCGAGTGTGTACACTTTACCCATATGAGATAGATCTGCTCATTGCCCCACACGATTCCTTAGCCATGCGGTTGAGTAGACTATCCCGAGCTTTTACGATGCATTTTCCTAGCGATTACGACCGCTAAGGTTTCCACTCCCTCAGCACGACCACCCTTCCAAAGACGTGGTTGTACTTGTTGTACCGGGAGGTCATCACAAGATTCAGTCCTTAATGGTTATCCGGGCGGTTCTACCACAATCCCTTTGTGCTATCACGGCACCACTTTATCACAATTGTGCTATCACGGCACCATTCAACACTCACACCTCCAACCACCGCCCGGATAATTAAGCATGTAGGATTTTTGGGGACAGAAAATATTCATATCAACATATACCAGTCATCATCACAATGACTGCCCAACAAAATTCTCACATGTTTGAAAGTGATGCTTAGGCGTTATCACGCCCATGAATATCTAAGCAGTCCTATGCATGGCATATAGCTACGGACTTATTTTCAAAGGCGTCGTAACACTATTACTTTTACTAGGGCGACAAGGATCACTTATTCAAGCATATTGTAAAGGATGTATACTAAACCAAGAAAAACATGGGTGTATATCTAAAAGCTGAAATTAACATACCTTGTAACATAATATAAGCATGCAGTTTATAATACTTAAACCAAAATACTTTATCGAAAGCATAGGCTCAAAATGATCAAAGCATTGACTCGCTTTGGATGCAAAGGTCGGGATTCGGGGTGTTGTAGTCTATAGCAGCGGCAGCTTCCTCTTCTTGGGCCTCGAAAGCTACGTTTTATATGCGCAAAAATTTAGATAAAAATCATCACAACAATCAAATAACACAATAAAAATTTGAACAAGCTTCAAAAAGGTTGGTTCTGGTTCCATTAGGTAGCCCTTGATTTTAGATGAATTTAGAAATTGATTTCACTAAATTGGAGCTAAAATGAATAAGTTATACACATTTGAATGCTTTCGGTTTAATTAAATCTCAAAATTAATAAAATCGACAAGCTGGGCCCACTATCGGTGACCGCCGCTTTCATGGGCCGACACGTGGGGCCCAAAGCAAGATAACTCACGCCCGCCCTGCGCTGCGACGGGCGGGACCATTGTCTGCGGTTGGGTGTATCTTGCGATCGGCGACAGTGGGGCCCACCAGTCGGTGGGGAAAATAAAAGAAAGGTTTCAACCTCGGCGCTGCGTGGCGAGGGCTCGAACAGCGCCAAGGGAACCGTGGGGAAGAGGGCTAGCGATGCTAGCGTAGCGAGTCATAGCGCATCTCAACCCATAATGGTTGAGAATACCTCTTGAGGTAGCGCCGCGGGTGGGGCGAGGTGGTCCAGGCCGAGGAGGCGGTGGCCGTCGCCGGCGAGGAGGTCCGACGAGTTCGGGAAGCGTCAAACGCGATGTGAGCTTCTTGGCGGTGGTGGTGACGGCGGCGGCTCGGGGAGGCTTCTGGCGCCGGCGAGCTACGGTCGTCCATGAGCTCGGGAGATGCCGGAAAAGCTTGGCGACGATCCGGAGATGGTGTGGAGGAAGGAATCGAGCTCCCACAATGAGGATCGATGTAATCGCCGCGAGGGGCCGATGGCGGAGTTGGGAAGAAAGAGGATCGCCGGCACTTGGGTGGTTGCGGGGGCGATTAAGCGCGGTGGAAGGATGGGAGAAGCATGGCGATCCTTTTGAGGTGACCCACGGGCTTTATAGCCGATCGAGTGGGTCGCCACGGCGGACTGCCGCGGACACACGGCGGCCGCCGTGGCGGTCTTGTCGTGGCGACCACGGCGGGGGTGTGGCGGGTCGCGGGCGGCGTCGTGGGCCTTCCCATGCGCCGCCCTCTGCGGGATTCCAGCAGAGCGGTCGCCAGTCGTGGCGGAGGGGGTCCGGCGCGCGTGGAGGAGGAGGAAGAAAGGGGCGGCGGCGGCAGCGGGCCCGCTGTCGAGAGAGGCGCGGCGGGCGGCAGCAGGCGGCCGAGATGGTGCGAGGCGGCAACGTGGCGCCATCGGGACCGAACACGTGCCGCCCGCGAGGGAGGAGGGTGGATCCGGGCGGCGTGGGCGGATCCGGTCCGTCCACGTCGGTAGGGTGGGGATGGGATTTTATTTTGATTTTGAATTTCGAGAAATACTAGAGGGCATAATACAACTCGGAAAAATATTAAATTACCACCAAAAATTCTAGAAAATTCATAGAAATCCTAGAGGTATTCTTGGGTTTAAGAAAATCTTTTCCCAACAATGTGGTTATTACATTTAATATTCTTGGGCCCACAACTGGTTCCTTTTCTTTTTCCTTTTTATTTTTCTCCTCTTTTCTTTTCTAATTGGAGATATAGTTACTTTCTGTAAAAATATGTATATATATATATATATCTAAACTTTTCCTACCTATTTCCAAAATTTTACATCAAGCACTGAGGCCACTTTTACTTCTTAATTTAATTCTATCTTTGGTTCTTTGAAAACTCTATTTATGTTAACTTTCGAAGTTTTCTTTATGGATCATTTTTTTAGATTCGAATTCAAATTTAGAATTCTCTATTATTTAAACAGGTGGGTTTTTCCTTCTTAGCATTTTATTGTTTGGGTTCTTCCCCGAAGTTTTTTAGAAAAATATTTTCAAAAGCCCAACTCAACACAATGTATTACAGAACACTTCACAACATTCTGTTCCATAATCCCTCTAAGTTTTCAGGATGTTACAAACCTACCCCCCTTAAAAGAATCTCGACCCCGAGATTTGGCTTAGCTAGAAAATAAAGCTGGGTAATCTTTGCGCAGCTAATCTTCACGCTCCCAAGTGGCTTCTTTCTTTGAATGGTGAGTCCACTGCACTCTGCACAAGCGAATGGATTGGGTCATGGTTCTCTTTTCCACTGTGTCCAGAATTTTGATGGGACGTTCCTTGTAGGTTAGGTCCTTCTCGAGCTCGATGGCTTCTAACGGGGCTTTGTCTTCTGGCACTCGCAAGCACTTCTTTAGCTGGGACACATAGAAGACATTGTGTACTTCAGACATGTTTGGGGGTAAGGTTAGCTGATAGGCAACCTCTCCCTTCTTGGCTACAATAGGGAATGGCCCAACATAGCGCGGGGTGAGCTTGCCTTTGACCTTAAATCTCTTGACTCCACGCAAGGGCGACACCTTCAAATATACGTGATCTCCAACTTCAAAGCTTAAGGGCCTTCTCCTTTTATCAGCGTAACTCTTCTGCCTGGACTGGGCTGCCAGCAACCGGTCTCTAATCAGACGAACTTTTTCTTCTGCTTGCCTTAGAGTTTCGGGACCAAACACATAGTTCTCTCCCACCTCGGACCAATGGAGTGGGGTCCGACATTTCCTGCCGTATAGAGCTTCAAAGGGGGACATCTTCAGGCTGGATTGGTAGCTGTTGTTGTAGGCAAACTCGGCATAGGGTAGACATTTATCCCAATCCTTCGAGAAGTCTAGTGCACATGCCCGGAGCATATCTTCTAATATTTGATTTACTCTTTCTGTTTGTCCGTCGGTCTGAGGATGGTAGGCAGTGCTGAAATCTAAATGGGTACCTAGAGCTTCATGTAGACTTGCCCAAAAATGTGAGGTAAATTGAGAACCTCGATCTGAAACAATTCGCTTTGGTACTCCGTGCAGGCACACTATGCGGGACATGTACAGCTCAGCTAACTTAGCTCCTTTGTACGTTGTTTTGATGGGAATGAAGTGGGCAACCTTGGTTAATCTATCAACGATGACCCAGACTGAGTCACAGCCTGACCTCGTTCGCGGGAATCCGGTGATGAAGTCCATGCCAACTTCCTCCCATTTCCATTGAGGTATTTGTAGGGTCTGTAGCAGTCCTGCCGGCCTTTGGTGTTCAGCCTTCACTCTTTGACAGACATCACAGCAGGCGACGTGCTCAGCAATGTCCCTTTTCATACTTGGCCACCAGTAGTATTGCTTCATATCTTGGTACATTTTGGTACTCCTAGGATGAAGGGAATATGCGGAGCTATGGCCTTCCCAGAGCATCAGATTCTTGAGGTCCTTCTGGTGGGGTACGAAAATACGGTTTCCGTACTTTAGAACTCCTTGATGGTCCAGAGTCATTTTGGGGGCCTTCCCTTCTTCCATCAATTTCTTCAATCTCAAAACAGTTGGGTCTCCTTTCTGTGCAGCCTCTATCATTTCTTCAATACTTGTTTGATCTTCCAGAGTGGTTAGGGCTCCTTCTTCTACGATCCCTAGGTTCAGGGCTATCAGCTCCTTATATAGTTCAGGTTGGTGTTTCTAAACCATAAGGTTATTGCAGTAGGCCTTCCGGCTCAGAGCGTCCGCCACTACGTTAGCTTTTCCAGGGTGGTAGTGGACACTTATGTCATAATCTTTAATCAGCTCTAGCCACCTTCTTTGCCTCAGGTTAAGGTGTGACTGGGTGAAGAAGTATTTGAGGCTCTTGTGGTCTGTGTAGATATCACAATGATTGCCAATGAGATAGTGCCACCAGATCTTTAGAGCATGCACCACGGAAGCTAACTCCAAGTCATGGGTTGGGTAGTTGGCTTCGTGAGGGCGGTCGCCGGATGCATACGCCACAACCTTGCCTTCTTGCATCAGCACACCCCCAAGCCCTTGATGTGACGCATCGCAGTATACCTCAGAGTCTCGATGCACATCGGGCAGAACCAGCACTGGGGTGGTAGTCAATCTCTTCTTCAATTCTTGAAAACTCTCTTCACATGCCTTGGTCCGACCAAATGCCCGCTCTTTCTTGAGCAAGCGAGTCATCGGTCGGGCACCGGGAGAACCCTCAATGAACCGCGGTAGTACCGCTAATCCAAGAAAGCTCCTCACCTCGATCGTGAGGTAGGCTGCTGCCATTCCGTTACGGCAGCAATTTTGGCGGGGTCAACAGACACTCCTTCTGCCGACACAATAGGCCCCAGGAAGCTGATGTCCTGCAATCAGAACTCGCACTTGCTGAATTTGGCATAGAGTTGGTGTTCCTTCAACCTTTCTAGTACCAAGCATAGATGCTCAGCATGCTCGTCTGCGGTTTTGGAGTAGATGAGTATATCATCAATAAATACTACCACAAACTTATCCAGGTAATCCATGAAGACCTTGTTCATGAGATTCATGAAATAAGCGGGGCATTGGTCAACCCAAAAGACATAATCAGAACTCGTACAACCCATATCCGGTGGTGCGGCGGTCTTGGGATGTCTTCCTACCTAATCTTCGCCAGTGATAACCCGACATCAAATCAATCTTGGAGAATACTGTGGCTCCCCCGAGCTGATCAAATATGTCATCAATCCTAGGCAGTGGGTACTTATTTTTTATGGTAACTTTATTTAAAGCCCGATAGTCTACACACATCCTAGCGGTGCCATCCTTCTTCTTCACAAAGATTACCGGGGATCCCCAAGGCGAGGAACTCGGCCTGATGAAACATTTGTCTTGTAGCTCATGAAGTTGCTTCTTCAATTCTTCTAGCTCATCTACGGTCATCCTGTATGGTCTCTTGGAGATAGGGGCAGCACCAGGCTTCAAGTTGATAACAAACTCGAGATCTCTACTTGGTGGCATACCGCGGTTCCTCGGGAAGACTTGAAGATAGTCTTGTACCACCATCATTCCTTCCAGCAGACATCTTCACAATAATATATTTCTACCCCATCTATACGGTGGTCCACCTTTACCACAATGGTCATCCCCGGCACTTGGTCAACTTAACTTGCCTCAAGGCACAATCTAATATTCCTTGGTGTCTAGCTAACCACCATCCCTAGTATAATATCCAAGGTCCGGAGGTTAGCACGACTAAATCTGCTAGGAATATAAATCTTTCCATGACAATTTCTACCCCCAGACACACTAAGGTGGCCTTAATCATTCCTGCGGGTGAACTAAGCACCAATGCTTTCTTCAATAGGTGAACATGCAACCTAAGTTTATCCACATACCCTTTGGCTATAAATGAATGCGACGCCTGTAATCAAAAAGGACACGTCTTGGTAGTGTCTTCACGAGAACGCACTCCAGAGGGACTCCAGCACCTCCTCGCCTTCTTCCGCGGTGACATGATTAATCCTTCCTCGATTTAGAGTCGATGCCGCCTGTTGGGTGAGGAGCCCGATTCCCTCTCTGGTCTTTGAAGCTTGGCCTCGGTAGGTAGTACCCAAATTGAACTTCACTTGAGTGGTGCGCTGTGGGTAGCGATAGGTGTAGTGCCCCTTTTTCCCACAGTTGAAGCAATTGAAGGAGGTCGCAGGATTTGTTCCTGCAGACTGGCCCGAGGGGCGAGGAGTCTGGAACGTGCTACCACCGGGACGAGGTGCTGGGTTTGGGCTCTGAGATGGGGTTGTCCCTGAGAAGGGGGAATTGTTGAAGAACCTTTGATGAACCTTCCTCGTGGTGTTGAACAACTCGCTTCCGCTTGCGACTAGCCTCCGTGTTCTTCTTCTCATTTTCCAGGACCAATGCCTTATTCACTAGCTGGTGAAAACTGGGGAAGTCCTGCGTGATGAGCTGCACACGGAGTTCTTCATTCATCCTTCGAAGAATCGGTCAATTTTCTCCCTTCATCGGCCACATCCTTGGGGCGAATGAGCACCGATTAAACTTGGTAAGATATTCATTGACTGACAGGCCGCCCTGCTTCAAAGTTCTGAATTCATTCTTCTTCATTCGCATTACACCCGCTGGGATGAAATTGGCTTTAAAGGACGCCTTGAATTCTGCCCAGGTTATAGTTGCTGCGCTAGCTCCGGTGGGGGTATCCTCATATCCTTTGGTGGCCAGGTAATTCTCCCACCAGGCAGCCCTTGGAGTTGATGGGTCGCAAAAAGCACTTGGTCACCCTCTGCAGATTTGGCCAAACGAAGCTTCCTTTCCGTGTCCCGCAGCCAATCTTCCGCCTCTAGGGGCTCATCTGCCCCGGCGAAGGTAAGGGGCCGGGTCCTGATGAAGTCGCCCAGGTCGGAGGCGTGAACGTTGGTGGGGTCTGCTGGCCTGCGTAGATAGCCTGAAGTATTTGTGTTTGCTGCGCCATTACTTGCGCCATGGATGGGTTAGCCGGTGGGGGTGGGAGGTTTACCCCTTGACTTGGGCCTCTACCTCTTCCCACGTGCTGCGTCTCTTGGCTGGCCTCTACTTCCGCCTGCATGTCCGGGTTCGCACCAGCTTGTGCGCGGGTAACTCTATGGCTGGCCATCTGCAAGTATTTTAGTACTCTGTCAAATTTTTGGTTCTAACCCCATAAGACTAACATCTCAAGGTCATTATACAAAAGAACCAAACCCAACATCGAATAGCGAGAAAATTTTCAAACACAAGGCCGGTTTCATTAAGCATAGATGACACACCACATAGCCAGCTTTCTATGGCCTCACAAGCCATGCTGGGCTTTACAAACATACACATACTTAGCGTTCATAATTATACATACACGAGACTAAGGCACTGGCCCAAACTGCTACTAATAAGACAGGGACCTGTGCTTGCTAACACTAGCCAAACCCTAGCAAGCACTGTACTTACTGAACCTTGCAAGGAGTCCACCTCGATGTGGCGTGCGAGGAGGCGCTCAGTGCGGTGATCTCCTCTGAGCCACCACATGGGCATGCACCATGGCCGAGTGAGGTCCACACGGTGTGTAAGCCTCGGGTCGTCCTCCAACTCTGTCACCACAGTCTCGTCACACTGGCGTGCTCTGTCCGCAGTGGGTGGTAGGTGAAAGAAGACTCTAGCACCAGCATCGCGTGGATGTCGCAAAGTCGGGCGCGGCGGGAGCGGCATCTGTAATCTTCTTGCCACCGTGCTCCTCGGTGGGTGATCAAACACGTGAGACCGGTCTCCCTCGCGCCGCGGTAGATGAAGATCTCCACCAACCAGACTCGTCTCCTCCTATCACGGTCCTCCGGCCGCGGTAGATGGGCGCATCCTCGTAGCCTAAGTAGTGGAGTAGTTTGCGAGTATATCCGCAAACTCTCCTCACGCACTCCGTGAGCGAAGAAGTCCCAGTGTCCAACGTCTACAGCTCATGATATCTGTAATTAGATAATATCGTTAGTAATTTTCAAAATATCAACTGAAAAGTAGAACAGAGTAGAGATAGGAAGGATGCGGGAAGAAATGTTACGCTATATTTTTAAGAAATTCATTTTATACATTTTTCAATATACGCAAGCCTAAATACTAACGACCACCTAAGGTTTTTACCCTATAGTCGTATGCTCTGATACCAGCTCTGTCAGACCCGGATTTTTCATTCCAGAATCTGTTGTGTCTTACCGCACTATTCCCTGGATCAGTAGATAATGCACACAAATACATTGCTGAATCATTTCATACATCGCTGAATTCACAACAAGCCATAATATTATTACATAGCATAGGTGAAGTTAGGCCTTCACAAAGGCGCAGTGGTTACAGTAGGGCCAGACAGGCCAAATATTTACATTACAAAAGTCCAACAGCGGAAGTGATACAAAGTAGGCCTTTAAACCACAAGCAAAGACTGAGGGCAAAAGTGGTCATACAAATATTACTAGGGCTCTAGCAATATCTGGATGAAGCCACACCTTAGTCTAGATTCCTAAGGTTCTAAGCGCGGATTATTCGTCTTAATTCTCGGCGTGGTCTCCTCCATCGGTAGCAGGTGCTTCCTCGTGAGGCATACGGATCTTGAGCTCCGAATCTGGATTGTTGGTATTGCGAGTGAGCACACTAACCACCGTGCTCGTGAGTCAACACACGAATCGATGGGTGGTATGCAAGACTTTCAACAAGGGAAGACTCATGTTATTTTGTTTGCCGAAATGTGCTTTTTGAACTATAACAATAATACTTAAAAGTTCCGTAAGACCTAGCCAGTTGGATTTTAAATATGATACTCAATGACATATACATTATTTTTATCGAATCAGAGACCATCCACCATTACATGGTCTCTGCTCCTCATGCCATGCCTTCAGCGTATAGTCGCTAACATTACCACTGGAACGACACCCAGGACAACTCAAATAAGGGCCTTTCTCTACCCTCCACTTTTCCATTTCCACCCCCCAAAGTTTTCGAAATAGAACTATATCTAGTTAAGTTCCCATGTCCGCCCTTGACCGTGGGCACGGCTATTCGAATAGTTTTGACTCTGCAAAGTGTGTACACGTTACCCACATGAGATAGATCTGCACATTGCCCCACACGATTCCTTAGCCATGCGGTTGAGTAGACTATCCCAGAGCTTTTACGATGCATTTTCCTAGCAGAGTTACAACCGCTAAGGTTTCCACTCCCTCTGGGTACGACCACCCTTCCAGAAGCCCCCTCAATGCAAATTAGTTAGCCCTGCCTACACTTTGCCAGCACGTGGTTGTACTTGTTGTACCGTGGGAGGTCATCACAAGATTCAGTCCTTAATGGTTATCTGGGCGGTTCTACCACAATCCCCTTTGTGCTATCACGGCACCACTTTATCACAATTCGTGCTATCACGGCACCATTCAACACTCACACCCTCCAACCACCCGCCTAGATAATTAAGCATGTAGGATTTTTGGGGACAGAAAATATTCATATCAATATATACCAGTCATCATCACAATGACTGCCCAACAAAATTCTCACATGTTTGAAAGTGATGCTTGGGCGTTATCACGCCCATGAATATCTAAGCAGTTCTAAGCATGGCATATAGCTACAGACTTATTTTCAAAGGCGTCGTAACACTATTACTTTTACTAGGGCGACAAGGATCACTTATTCAAGCATATTGTAAAGGATGTATACTAAACCAAGAAAAACATGGGTGTATATCTAAAAGCTGAAATTAACATGCCTTGTAACATAATATAAGCATCAATTTATAATACTTAAACCAAAATACTTTATTGAAAGCATAGGCACAAAATAATCAAAGCATTGACTCGCCTTGGATGCAAAGGTCGGGATTCGGGGTGTTGGAGTCTATAGCAGCGGCAGCATCCTCTTCTTGGGACACGAAAGCTACGTTTTATATGCGCGAAAATTTAGATAAAAATCATCACAACAATCAAATAACACAATAAAATTTTGAACAAGCTTCAAAAAGGTTGGTTCTGGTTCCATTAGGTAGCCCTTGATTTTAGATGAATTTAGAAATTGGTTTCACTAAATTTGGAGCTAAAATGAATAAGTTATACACATTTGAATGCTTCGGTTTAATTAAATCTCAAAATTAATAAAATCGACAAGCTGGGGCCCACTGTCGGTGACGGCCTGCGCAAGGCCGACACATGGGGCCCGGCGGCATGGCTCACGCCCGCTTACGCTGCCTCGACAGGCGGGACCCGTGATAGCGGTGGGTGTATCTTGTGATCGACAGTGGGGCCCACTGTCGGTAGCTGAAAATAAAAGAAGGCTCAACCTCGGTAGCTGCGTGAGCGGGGCTCGAGCAGCCGAGGGAACCGAGGGGAAGAGGGTCTGGCGCGCTAGCGGGCGGGCTCATGACGCATCTCAACCCATAATGGTTGAGAATACCTCTTGAGTAGCGACTGCGAGGGGGGGGCAGGTGGTCGGAGCCGAGGGAGGCGGTGGCCGTCGCCGGCGAGGGAGGTCCGACGAGGTTCGGGAAGCGTCAAAGCGATCTTGAGCTTGGCGGGCGGTGGTGACGACGAGGAGGCGGGGATCACCGGAGGTGGGTCGGCGACGGCGCACGGCGGCTCGGGAGGCTTCTGGCCGGCGAGCTACGGTGGGCTGAGGCGATTAAGCGGTGGAAGGATGTGGAAGCATGGCGATCCTTTGAGGTGACCCACGGCTTTATAGCCGACCGGAGTGGGTCAGCCATGGCGGACTGCCGCGGGACACGGCGGTGCCCGCGGCGGTCTGTCGTGGCGACCACAGCAGCGGGGGTGTGGCGGGTCGTGGGCGGCGTCGTGGGCCTTCCCATGCCGCTGCCCCTCAAGGATTCCAGCAGGCAGTTCTGCCAGTCATGGCGGAGAGGGGTCCCGGCGGCGGAGGAGGAAGAAAGGGGGCCGGCCGGCAGCGGCCGCTTGTCGGCGAGAGGCGCGGCAAGGCGACCGCGTGGGCGCCGAGATGGTGCGGGCGGCAGCGTGGCGCCATCGGGACCGAACACGTGCCGGCCGTGAGGGAGGGAGGCGGATCCGGGCGGCGTGGGTGGATCCGGTCCGATCAGCGTCGGTAGGGGTGGGGATGGGCGTCGAGAAATACTAGAGGGCATAATACAACTCAGAAAAATATTAAATTACCACCAAAAATTCTAGAAAATTCACAGAAATCCCTAGGTATTCTTGGGTTTAAGAAAATATTTTCCCAACAATGTGGTTATTACATTTAATATTCTTGGGCCCACAACCTTCCTTTTCTTTTCCTTTTTATTTTTCGTCTCTTTTCTTTTCTAATTGGAGATATAATTACTTTGTGTAAAATATGTATATGTATATATATATATATATATCTAAACTTTTCCTACCTATTTTCAAAATTTTACATCAAGCACTGAGGCCACTTTTACTTCTTAATTTAATTCTATCTTTGGTTCTTCGAAAACTCTATTTATGTTAACTTTCGAAGTTTTCTTTATGGATCATCTTTTCAGATTCGAATTCAAATTTGGAATTCTCTATTATTTAAACATGTGGTTTTTCCTTCTTAGCATTTTATTGTTTGGGTTCTTCCCAAGTTTTCGAAAAATATTTTCAAAAGCCCAACTCAACACAATGTATTCTGAATACTTCACAATATTACATTCTATAATCCTCTAAGTTTTCGGGATGTTACGAGGCTCGGCGCAGCCCCGCTCGACCAACCAATGCGGCAGCACGCAGAGGCCACCTTCACTTGAAGATCGACGGCCCCACAACCGTGGAGCGTGAATTTTGACCTGTGACAAGTCTTGGCTTGTTCTTATAAACAGGCCACCTTCACCCCATCAACATTCTCTGGTATTAGCACCTATCGATGCCACCACAGAATGCGGATGAACCAAAGAAGGCCTGCTTAGAAGAACAGGGCAAACCTTGTCTCATACATGAACACAGCCTGCCGTGGGGATCCAACCGTCTGCGTCCCACACACACTGGGTGGGGCGGGCGCGATCGCGATCTAAGACAAACCTTGGTCGGGAAGATGCATGACGCACGCGTTGCCTGGATGCGTGCGCACGCACATCCCCCAAGGCGATCCCCGGACAGCGCACTATGCCCCAATCAAGTCGCGCAATTCTCACCGCAATTAAGCCGTCGCCTCCGGACCGCGAAGTTGTTCGGTCACGCGTCGACTACACCTCTTTAATGTGACCCCAGAAGATACCTCCACGACGAGCTACCTGCAGGCCCGTCTCATGCGAAGACCCCATTTCGCCCCTCCACCTCTAGGCGCGGGAGCTCGACCGCCCGCGCCCGGCGTGTCCGCGGCATGAGCCCACCTCCGCTTGACCTTGACTCCGCTACGAAGAGGGCCCGCGGTCAGGGCGGCTCCAACAACCTGCTCGACGTCATATCCACGGCGCAGGGCGGAGGCTACACCAAGCTATAGGACTCCATCCGATAATATAGAAGTTCACAGGACGTGGGTACGGAGGGGGCCAAATGGCACGGTAACATGGCTTCGGCCTGTGAAGCCCTTCACCATGAGAGGCTCCTGTTGTAGGGGTGGCCCCCACCTAACCCAACCGGCCTGTTAGGAGGATGCAAGGCCCAAAAATGGGACATGTATAATGACATGAATGCCCACGAGAGGGACTCCAGTGTAAGGGTGAGATTGTAAAACACTCCCATGTGGATATATATATATATATATATATATATAGCCAGAGCCATGGGGAAACCATAAGCATTATTCACCTAACTCCCACTACAACATCTCTCTCTGTTTGATGCAGAACCAACAAGTAACATTTCATAAAAATATCTTGCAAATACAATATACCAATAAAAATTACACATCGATTCTTCCTCTTCTCTCCTCCTACTCCTCCTTCCTCCCTCTCCTCTTGTAGGATCGGAAATTACAACGGAGGGAGAGTGAATGGTGCCTTTTTAAAATTTGCCCCAAGTATCCACACAACATCTCTTCTCGATAGCTATAAAAGCTATGAAGCAAAAAAAGATTTTGCCGATTGGTAGGAGAGCCTTCTGGAAGATCCAAAACCGACCGACAAAACTACTCGTGAACAACCAAGAAAAGAAAGTCAAGTCTGCTGTGAAAAGCGAAAGCAATGCTAAAGCTGAAACTAGGCGAAATCTGAAATTAGATTAAGGATCATGGAGACATCACACTAAGGAGAACAAGGATGAAGGACTTGGCGAAAACTTGATTAAATGCAGGTTCTTTGCCGTAGAGAAAGCGCAATTTGGTGACCAAGAAAGCTGTTGTTCTGCACCTAAAACAAAGAAGAGTGCAAACCGAAATGAGCAACAAACTGAAATCACAAAATAGAAATCTGAAAACTGAATCATTGGTGAAAAAATGAAAAAGAGAGGTGAGTTGTTACAACCTCTACTCCATCGAAGAGCAGGGACACAAGAACACCACCTGAGCAAACACACGCAGAGCAAAAACACACACAGACCAGGAGACAGAAAGCACAACTACCACTACTGTCTCCACCAACTTATCAACTAAAAGAGAAAAGAGAGCCAAAGCAAAAGCTCATTCAAAACTCTAGAAAATCCATACCAACCACCAAGGAACACCCCTCTATTTATAGTCTTCCATATCGGGTTTACAATTTGCTTTGCCCGCTAATTCTCGGCGCTTTACCCGAGAACTCAAGCGAATCCACTTCGCTTTCGCGATCTTGCGCATTTCAAACACCCACAGTAGCTTAAGGAAGCTTCCTCGTTTCTTGTCGTCCAAACCACTCACCCACCTCGAGTTCTCGCCGTCTTCGGCATTTCCCGACCGCTTTGACCTCAGCACCGCCTGTGCCTAGTCCGGCCACACATGCCTCGCCACGACCTCACCACAAAGTCCTGCAGCCATCACAGACAAGAAAACGCATCACATAACACCGCTCGAGATAATGAGATCAACATTTGCATTAGTCAATAAACTCACGCACGAACCACTCAAATCAAACTCAAGCTTTCAGAGCACGTGTCAATTACTCATCATAAACATGGGAGCACCTCTCACATGGTCTCTCAATCTCCCCCTTGATGAGTATATTGACAAACACCGAAAAAGCATATAAAGTTGAGTTTGAAAGTCACACATGGTCTAAAAGAAGAGCAAAGAAGCTTATGACCATGATGATAAAAGAGAATATTAGAGCAAAAACAGAAAGAACAAATTTTTCTCAAAAGCTCTAGAAAATCCCCATGAAATAGCTTTTTCTCGATTATTCTCCCCCTTTTGGCAATAATATCATCAAGAAGCAAGGAGGAAAATAGAGCATGACTTGGATGAAATGGCTGGATTGTATGCAATCTAAGCAATTAGAGCCATGAAGATTATCCAAAATGACTTTTGAAGTATTACACCAAGCCATAACACAATAGAATGTTATCTAGATCATGACAATATACGTATAGACAAGTTAAGCCAAATAAGTTATAATATGAGAATTAGTAGAATTTCTTAGCGTGTCAAGTTATCCAAGATCATAGTCTAGCTAAAGGTACCCAAGGATGATGCAAGCCATGTCAATAATCTAAGTGGAACCGAGAAGCTAGAATGAGTCAACAAGTCTTTGTAAGTTCAAGGATGAATCATTTGTTTACGTACTTGATTATTTTGTAATTTTAGCAAATTTAGCATAATTGACTTGTTTTTCCTTTTAGAAACTCATGGTCGTTTCCAACCAAGATTTTGTTTAATCATGTGCTAGATCTCAAGCCTTATGCGACCACTCCAAGCGAGAAGCTTAAGGAGATGATCTTGGTCAACCAAAACACCCCTTGAGTTCATGCCGAGTGCAATGGCAAGCAATCTCATGAGAAATAATTGGTGAGATCAGTTTTTTCGCAGAAAAGAGATCTTTTTGCTTATGCTGAATGTTGTTTAAGAACAAGGAGTTAAAAACTAACGCATGCTTCATAAAAGAACTAGCATAGCTCACTCTGAAGCTCAATAAAGATTCAAGACTCAACTCAGCCTATTTGACATGGCATGAATCACAGAAGGATAACTAAAGACAGACTAGTCTCAAGAACTATCATGGCATGAAATAGTTCAAGTTGTGTATTTTTAATCAACTTATCATGGCAAAGACTAGTCTACACATATAAAGTCATGATAAATCTAGCAAGTAAGCACATATCATCGTAAAATGTAATACATTGTAAACATGTCATGACAGGATAATAATCAAGGCTCCATGTAGTTATATTACAATGCAGAATGAAATGCAAGAAAACCTAGGTCCCCCTTTACATGTGATGCAACTTTAGTTCAAATTGAGTTAAGTCATGATTAAGATCTAGAAACTCCCAAATGAACTCCCCCTGAACCAAAGCAATAAAAGCAAGAAGCTGGGAAGAAATCAAAATGCAGTCCTTAGAGCATAGATAAGATATAGAGAAGACTATGGCTCAGACTGGCTCTCACCTACCCCATATGTATCTAGGTCTAATAGCTGATCTACTAACACAGTAGGGAGTAAACACGTTCCCTGTCTACCCAAGGGTGGCCCGACCCTCACTAGATCGCAAGAAGTGAGTGAGCTCAACCTAGTGAGAAGAGAGACAGCTAAAAAGCAGCAACCTAGAACCACAAGATGAGAGGAAGCAATTTAAGCGACTCAGCAAGAGATCCACTCTAACCTATGCTAGAAGGACTAACCCGAATGCACCCATATGCAATGTAGCAAAAAGAGAATATGAGCATAAAAGATAATCATGAAGAGCAAAGCTCCCCCTCAACAATCCACAAGACGAGACCACTCCAAGCTCTCCCATAAGTCGAAAACCTAGAGCTATCCAAAGGCTTGGTAAAGATATCAGCCAACTGGTGGTCACTCTCCATAAACTGGAGCACTATGTCACCATTCTCTACATGGTCTCTAAGGAAATAGAATCCGATATCAATATGCTTGGTCCGAGAATGCTGCACTAGGTTCTTGGTAATATTAATGGCAAAAGTGTTATCACAAAAGAGTGGAACACTGTCTATGACTAACCCAAAGTCCCGCAAGGTCGAATCCATCCAAAGTACATGGCTACAGCAACTGGCGGCAGCAACGTACTCGGCCTCTGCGGTAGCCTGAGCAACACCGAACTGCTTCCTAGAAGACCAAGAAACAAGAGAAGTGCCAATGAGCGGTAGGTGCGGAAGTGCTCTTCCTATCTATCCTCTGACCACAAAAGTCGCATCGGGTGGCTCTAAAGGAAAAATAGGAAGATGAAGAGTACCAGATACCATAGTCAATGGTAGCTCGAAGGTACCGAAAGATGCGCTTCACCGCCTGGCGTGAGATCGCGAGGAGAAGCTCAAACCGAACACACGACACGTAGAAATGTATGTCCGGTCTCGAGGCAATGAGGTACAAGAGGAGCCAATCATGCTTCATGCTCCTTTTGATCAATCGGCTCGCCATCCTCATCGGATCGAGTGAAGCAATAGATGCCATCGGAGTTGATACTGGCTTGCCGTCACTCATGTCAAAGCGTCTCAGAAGGTCTTGAGTGTATTTGCCCTGATGCAAGAAAGTATCCTCCCGATTCTGCTTGATCTGGAAGCCAAGAAAGAAGCTCAACTCGCTCATCATGCTCATCTCAAACTCTATGCTCATGACATCGGAGAACTGGGAAACAAGAGCATGAGAAGAGCCGCCAAAGATGATGTCATCCACATAGATCTGGATGAGTAGAAGGTCATTGCCATGCCTACAAATGAACAAGGTCTTGTCTATCTTACCCATCTCAAACCCATGACTCAACCGATAGGACTTAAGCCTCTTATACCAAGCTCTAGGGGCTTGCTTAAGTCCATACAAAGCTTTAGAAAGCTTGTAGACATGATTTGGGCATTTGGGGTTCTTGAAACCTGGGGGCTGTCTGGCATGAATCACAGAAGGATAACTAAAAATAGACTAGTCTCAAGAACTATCATGACATGAAATAGTTCAAGTTGTGCATTTTTAATCAACTTATCATGGCAAAGACTAGTCTACACATATAAAGTCATGATAAATAGATTATTCGTACAAAAAATTCTCCAACGTACACTCATGAATTGTCGCAGAGAGTCTAAGAAACACCATAAACTCCAAAATAGTCGGGTTGACACACTTGCACTTTCGTTACTACTTCCTCCATTCTTTTTTAAATAACTTTGTGATTTTTTATGGTATACAAGATGTGACGATAACAATTATTTTTTATAACTTTATTTTCTTATATATTAATAAAATCATAATATTATATAAATATTTTTAATGATAAATCTAATGATGGGTTTGAATCCACTTATGGCTTATGGTTTATATCGGCGCTACAATAACTTGTTTTCAAGCGGTTCGTCTTTTAAGTTATGATTTATAAGTCGATTATAGTAGACATTGTCTTGACTTTAAGCATGCCGACTAAAATCGCATATGATTGTCTCCCTCTTCGTAATCTCTCTTGCGAACAGGTAGAATTCAAAAGAAGCCGCAGTCCAAAAGAATCCACTTAGTTGTAGCTTATGGCTTATGCCTTTTAATTCGACTTCGCAAGAGAGTACAAAAGAGAGGCGATCGTGTGCGATTTCAGCGATATAGCTAAAGTCGGTACAATATCTACTACAATAGATTGTAGACTCCATCTTAAAAGGCGCATTGTTTGAACGTTAATTACTATAATAAAAGCCATAAGTATAAAATCCAAAACAACATAAACGTTAATTACTATAATAAAACCATAAGCGTAAAATCCATAGTCGACACCAGCTCGAACGAAAACCGGGTGGTATTGGGTCGGGGCAAGTCATTTGGTTCTCCCAACGATCGTTCTTTTTAAGGGGCGTATTAGAATGTATGCATTGAACTTTGTAAAGGTTGATTATCGATATCTTTAAAACTATGATGATCTACATGTAAACACCAGGCACCCCCGTCCACGCCACTCCACGCTGGTCAGCAGCACCGATTAGCCCCGGTCATTTCGGCTTTAGCTTCTGGTTTATTTTTTACTATTTATAAATTTCATCTTTTTCTGAATTTTTGGTATTTTTTTAGTTTTTTTGTCAGTTCTTTTTTCCCGTATTCGTTCGCATTGTCCGTAATAAGCTAACATATTTTTTTTATTTTTCTATTTTTAAATTTAATTACGCTAAATAAGTCACCTTCAGCTACAGTAAAATTTTAACCATTACAATATAATTTCAGCTATAAACCATAACTTTTCAGTCTAATCGAACGGGGCCTAAAAGTGGCATCGCCTCCCATCTCTGATCTCGCAGATGCCGGTTGGTAGCATCCGTTCCTGCTTGTCCTTTGCGTCCTGCTTAATTAACATTGAGGAGTTTCATCTTAGAATAAAGAGACTAGGGTCAAATGCATTTCGTTTTGTTTCCATGCCGGAACAGAATTATTGCTTGCAACAATCTGATTTCTTCGAGCAACCTCACTCTTCACGCATACAGCTTTTCTAAAGGACTACGAGACCTCCATTTCTTTCTTTTTGCACGAGTACTATATAGGGAAATTTTTATCACCGAAATTTCACCAATAACCACCCCTTATTGGCAAGGACGGGTAAAATTTTATACCGGATAAAAAATTCAGATTCGTCAAAACTCATCTAAAAATTTTAAAAAATAAAAAAGATTCAATTTTCAATTCAAATTTTTTGGTCGAAGAATTTCGAAATTTTCGGTAACTGACGATTACAGTCGTATCGCTGCAATTTTCCCTGGTACTATCTATGGCTAATTACTCAACACACCGAAAACATTGTTTACCATAGATACTAGGAATAAGTTCATTTTACATCCTGAACTTTGTCAAAAGTCCATTTAACACTCTTAGCTATAAAAACCGAGTACATAGCATCCTAAACTTGCAAAACCAAGTCAATTACATCTTTAGTTTTAGGGTGTGGTTTTGCTTACAGGGATTCCACTTAGGGTGGGTTTGCCATATTGGTAGTCATGTCATCAATTTTTGCTAATGCAGATCCAAATGAGGGAAGGGATGCTAACTTGAAAAAAGAGAATGCATATCTTTACTATTATAAAAGAAGGAGTTGGTGGTTGGTCCGTCCTCACTCCTCTCTTCTCAGACATCCGATTTGATCTGGACCATTCATCTCTCTCCTCCTCTCTCTCTCAGGATACAACCGCTCACCCCTCCACTTTTCCTATCTCCTCGCGCATTCTGGCCACCCTTCTCTCTCTGTCGCTTGCTCTCCAATGTTTGATGTGCGAAGTTAGCCAGGCAATAAGTTCCGTCTCATTATTTTTATGACTTCGTTGCAATGCACGGGTCTCTAACTAGTAGAGAGAAAATGAGTGAGAAAGAGATCGACAGTGTAAATGTCAATGGACTTGAATTGGATCATCATTGCCAAAACTCGATTACATGGCTACAAATATGGTGAAAACAACCATAAATGGGATCCATGTCATCAAAACTACACTCTAAAACCGTCTCAAGGTGTAAATTAACCCGATTGTATAAGTTGGGGTTAAGGCTATGTTCATATTAGCTTCTAAAAGCTGATTTTCTGTGGTAAATGGCTTTTCTACAGTACCTAATTTTTTAAACGAGGTGTTTTTTCAAGACAGGGTCTACTAGTCGATCGAAGCACATACTGTAGTGATTTTATTTATATTAGGCAAAACCGCACGTGAGTTTCTCTCTGCCTATATGGCTCTCTACAAGTTATTACTATTCATCAGCTAAAACCAAAAGACATCAATAAAAGCCAATATAAACAAGCCATAGATACCCTATTTTGTTGTTGAGGGTGTTAAATGATTTTTTTTGGGAAAATTCAAGGGTGTAAAAAGACTTATTTCTAGATATTAGATGTAAATAGGCATGGCATCATAACTAGCTACCGCCTTATTATTTTTTTCCCGTTCGGCGAATCTGCGTGGTGGAACACGTGTCATCTACTGTGTACAGTTTCAAAACACTACTTTGGTCCCTTGGTCAAATTTCAATTGCACCGCGAATAAATCAATACGACCTTAATTATATAGATAGACCAAGACTAGAAGGGGTGTCGTCTGAACATTAAGGACCAAGACTTTATGCGCAAATTACTTAACTAAGGCAAGTTGCCAATGTACTGACGTACTGAACGAACAAGCAAGCTAGCACCAGATATATATAACCAACCAAGAGGCCGGCCTGGGAAGTGCACAGCGTCATATATACCTTCGCCTCCGTCTTCTTCTTCAACAGCGCGATGGCCGAGGAGAAGGCGGCCGCCATGGCGGAGTCGGAGGCAAAGCTCCTCGTGGAGCGGCTGGTTGGCTTCACCGGCGACGACCACGAGCGGTTCCTGCTCAAGATCAAGAACCGCTTCGACCGGTTTGAACCCTTCGCATGGATAATACATGCACAACACATACGTGTATGGCCGTATGTATATTTCAACCATGTATATATGTAACGTACGTCAATTGCATGCAGCGTCGGGATGGAGCTTCCAATGATCGAGGTGCGTGCCGAGGGGCTGACGGTGGAGGCGGAGGCCTACACCGGGAGCCGGGCGACGCCCACCATCCTCAACTCAGCAACCAACACTGTTCTGGTATTGTTTTACTTGTCCAGTTTCCTGTAGTGGAATCCTTAAAAAAACGCTACTACTGTATATAATACACTACTATAAACAAGTTATATTAGACGTCTTATCATAGACGGTTTATCTGGAGCCGTCGGTGCTTTAATTATTACAGACGGTTCATGGCTAAAACCGTCTTTAAAACTATCACAGACGGTTAGGTTTAAAAGCCGTCTATAATATACAAAGTATCACAGACAGTTTTTAATTAGAACCATTTATGAAACTATCATAAACGGTTAGATTTAAAAGTCATCTGTGATATACAGACGGTTTTTAACTAGAACCGTCTATGAAACTATCATAGACTGTTTTTATTTATAACCGTCTGTGTTTTATCGTTTGTCATATGAACTACAAAAGCTACTGAGACGAGAAACAAATTCAAGGCAAATTTATTACAAAAATCTCAAAAAAGATATTCCCAGATCTTAGTCTTCTGGACTTCATATGCTTCTTCTTCGACTTTTAGAGTTGGAGGATCAGCCGTTGAGTTCTCAAATGTCGTGAAGTTCGCCCTTGCCCTATGCACTTCCTGCTCCAGCTTGGGCAAATCATTAGCATGGTCCATAATCTCATAGAGGATGTCATGATAAGCTTTCTCAGAATCGACCGCTTCTGCTTGATCGGCAATGTTATTCATATGTCTCTCCACTGCCGCAAGAGCTTCTTCCGCTTTGTGCACATTGTAGAGAAGAACGAGGCTAAGGGCAGTTTCCCTTTGCTGAGCGGCAACGAGACACCACCGTCAACGATGGATGACGAGGTACAGCTGACAGATGGAAGCGAGTCAAGGAAGGAGAGCAGAGCGAGAGCGGAGGAGCTGCTCCAGACGTAAATTGTTGGTTGCCTGTGTAAGGTTGCGGCCGAACAACTCATAATGGATAGATGAGAGAAATGAGATCAAAAGAATATTAGATGCCATTATTGAGAAATCTGGTGAAGAAGATGAGAGGACAGTTTAGAAGAGCTGATTTAGGGCGCGCATATTTAAGCGTTATCACCGACGATTCATATACCAAACCGTCTCTGATATTAATATCATGGCCGATTCGTATACCTTATCACAGACGGTTCATATAACAAACCGTCTCTTATATGTGAGTTATCATAGACAGTTCGTATAACAAACCGTCTTTGATATGTGTTATCACAGATGATTCATATAATAAACTGTCTCTGATAATGATATGTCACTGATCCGTAGCGTGTCACCTAGGATTTCGATCTCACCAGGCCGTTCTCTCCACATCGAATGGCATGCAACAGCTCCTCCCCCGCTCGACCCTTATTAATTACCCCCATCTACCTTTCCACCGGCAGTCACAGGTGAGTCCATCCACTATATAGCTTCTTGCATCCCCCTCGACGACGCCGACTACGTACCACCGTGAGCTAGCGCCTCCGTTGTGACACCACGGTCGACTGCATAACACACTCTTATCATAAGTATCGTAAGAGTGTCTTCGTAGTCTCACCATCGT